>VDFB02264078.1:0-45993 GCA_007258455.2 Sequoia sempervirens | reverse complement strand
CATAAAATGGCTGCTAATTAAGGACATTGAATGTGGGACATTTATTCTTGTTTTTGTTGTTTCTTTACCTGAATATTGTAATTCAAATAGTGAAGTTATAGCTTTTTATAATCCTATTTGTTAATAATCCTGCTGATACTCTCACTGTACAGGGAGCACTCTTCTTTGGAGTGAATTATGTTATCATGGAATGCAAAAACTGGTCTATTCAAACTTTAAGTTCTAAGAAAACTAAGTTTTCTGAAGAGTTTTTGAGGCAGCTAATCGATGTTTGGAATTTTGGTGCTGACAATGGTAAGCATGAGCTTCCGTTGACTTAGAGATCTTGTATCGTTAGATTTTTAAGTTTTATGATTACAGTGTTTCCAAGTTTTATATGATATTTGAATTTATATGTCTTAGTGTTCATATTAATTGATATTGGAGGTGAATCTTTCACAGGTATCCATTTCATTTTGGAGCTCTACACAGATTTCTTTGCATTGAATTTTGTAGGCACTACTTTCTCAGGTGCCTGTCTGGTTTTGTCTGAGTTCGTTGTTTTCTTTCCCTTGTTGGTTATTGCTATATTTATTTCTAGCATCCATATTCAGTGTTTTAAAAGTGTGGCAAGTTATTTTGCAAACCAATAACTCGTAATTGTTATTTTATAACTTTCTGTTTGCAGAAATGTTAGATGGAATTGATTATTTATCAATTTGAAGGTGGTAACATGCATCGTAGTTATGACGTGTCTTGTTGCAAGGGACAATCATTCATTGGGGCCTACTACATTTGTTTTTCTGCTTCTTTGGCTTTAAATTCTTGAATTAATTCAATGTGTAATGTGTTCTGTTGTAAAAATATGAAACTAGTTGATTGAGACCTTCTGATGTATCGTCTATCTGGATCAGAACAGCGTTTATCTGATTTTCTACTTGTATAGAAGTCTTCAAAAGCATCTTCTAGTTTTGCCTTCCATTAATCAATTTCCTTGTGAGTAATTATCTGTCATCTAAGTACTCAATATGACATCGACTTGCAGGGAAATGAGGTCATGCTGCTCTAAAGTTGTAACCCTTTGTCTTGGCATGGGAAGTGATTATGACATTTATCGAGTCAGTCTGCGCTGAAGTTGCTTGGTTTACAAGATTTTTGTTAAAATTCTCGACTTCAACAAAATTGACAATTGGCAATTGACAAACTGACAATTGCTGCATTTGCTTTGGCAATGGACTTGCTACAAGGAGGATACCTTCTTTGACAGTAAAGACACTTTACCAATAATAACATTACCTCTGTACCAACACTGTGGCTTCTTTGATGGTGAAGGAATTTACCTTGAATTTGATGATTCAGTGGGTAAGAAATATCACCACTTATTCAGTGGGGCGAGAAGCAAATAGAATAAGAGCTAAGTCACCGATGGTACTACCAAACGGTGTTACAATGTGAGCTCAATACAATGGTTTCTATCAATTAAATTTGCAAGTATCATATGAAGATGAAAAGAGCACCCCAAATGAACCCCAATCTGAGAAGCAAGTTTCCCCAACAATGAAATACCAAATATACCTCAAGGTTTTGACCCAAGGAAGACTGAAATAAGTCTGAACAGCAGCTACTTTAGGTCTGATATGAAAAACGCAGGTCTGCAACACCTAGAACAGCAGATAACTCACAATCATGCCACCCAAGGGACTCCTCCAAAGTTCTTTAACTCACCCAGCATACTAAAGGATCTCAGAAAACATCAATCAGCAGTAATAGCAGGTCTGGTAATGTCTGGAAACACCAAACAGCAGCTACAGGTGGACTGAAAACCCTCCAAAATACCATGCCTAGGTGTGCTATGACTCTATAGTGCACCAAACCCAGCTTCAAAGTGAAGTGAGTGTCCTCCAAATGCTCCAATGTCACCCAGCAAGAAAGAGTAAGCTCCAAAAATGAAGCGTCTACCTTTAGGAAACCTCATGCCCAACTCCCAACCACCCAGCTGAATGGTACGACCTCCCTCATAAATCAATATGCTGTAAGTTTGGTCTAAAGTGTCTTCAAACAGGGGCGTTTAGGTCTGCAAATAACTTCAAACATGAAATATTTCTCCTTCATGGCACTCCTCCAAGCTGTACGGCCTGATATGACTTGAATGGTACGGTCTGCAGGTCATGGAAGTATAACCGGCAAATGGAAACTCACCAAAAACTCGCACTCCAATAGTCTGGAAGAAATCACACCAAACATGATGCTAAAACTCATCAAAATGATCAATCCAAAATTTGAATACATTTCTTGTAAACTTAGTGCCTAGTGGTGATTCCTGGATGAAATCACACTCAACCAGCTAGGGATTATCTTTCAAATCTGAAACCAGCAAGTTGATGAGGGTTTCTGTCCTCAATCAACCTTGGAGAACTTCTCTGTTCATTCCAACAACATTTTCGCTATTAGAGCAAATTCCAATAATCCAAATGAGAGCCCTACACCGCCTTTTATAGCTTTTTTTTCTTCTTATTTGAAAAAGTGCTTTTACAAAGAAACATTTTTTTGCTTTTTTCCCGAAAAATGCTTCTTTTGTTTTTTTATAAAAAATTGACTTTAATAACCTTTTCACTTTATAATTGTAAATGTAAACAAATCTAATGGCAAGTATTAGAGATTAAGGGTTCTATAAAATTCTCAATTTCCAGAAATCTACCAAAAGCTAAGACTCAGATTTCGACTTCCAGAAAGACACAGATTTTGATTTCCAGATTAATGATAATCAATGTGCTTAATGCAGAACATTGTCCGATTTCTATATCTGCATATCAGTGAAGGATTCGCCATATGTATGTTAGTAAACCCGGCCTCTAAGAGACACGTCTCATGAGAGGACGTGTTCTTTAGAGTGCGGGTTAACACAGTTAACAATGCGTTAGTATAACACATATACACTAACAGCGAATAACAATCTACATTTCGATTTAGAATATTAAATATGATTCGCATTTTATACTCATAAATTCGAATGATATGATTTTTAGAAATAGCGATAAATGCAATCAGGTATGAAATACGATGGTGCTTCCAGCAATCGATTTCCAGATCTGACCGACGCTATCTTTCAATAACACTCCCTCTTCGCTAGGGAAGATGTATCAAATCGAATAACTAGAGATATCACCTAAACACGTGATATCTAAGACATAATATGATTTCTCAATATTGTCAAGTCACATGACATTCTTCATATCATTATTATGGTATGTGCACTGACATCAAGTCACATGATGTCTACCATAATTCATGGCATATCCATGGATATAAATATCCACCATGATTATCTCTTAAGGATCATAATGATCTACAAATGATATCAAGTCCCATGATATCAATAAGAGACACTATCATGACATGTCCAAAATATCAAGTCACATGATATCTATCATGATAGTTTGATCATTGTAGAGTCGTCACTTTACAATGTCAATTACAAGTGTACATTATTAGAAAGATCGTCACCTTTCAATAATGCATACAGGAAAAGTAGGCCCATAAAGTCATGGAGTCACACACATGAAAAAAGAGTTTACACATTAAACATCTTTATATATATTAGTACAATTTATAAACAATTTGTATTTCAAACATAAATAACAAATTACATTTCAACCATACCAAGTTTCTTCCTGAAGTGCTCCACCTTGATTCGGGAGAGAGGCTTGGTGAGAATGTCTGCAGTTTGATCATTTGTATTGATATACTCTAACTGAATTACTTTCTTTTCCACCATATCTCTTACATAATGATAGGGGATCTCAATGTGCTTCGATCTATCATGAAAGACAGGATTTACAGAGAGTTTGATGCAACTCTGATTATCACAATGAATAATTGTAGGATTCAAGGGTTCACCAAAGAGTCCCACAAGCAATTTACGAAGCCAAACTGCTTCTCTTGCACCCATGGAGGCTGCAATGTATTCAGCTTCTGTTGAGCTCTGTGCAACTGAAGATTGTTTTCTGCAAATCCAGGAGATCATAGCCGATCCTAAACTAAAGCAACATCCTGATGTGCTTTTTCGATCGGTTATACTTCCAGCCCAATTTGAATCAGAGTACCCATGAAGATCTAGTTGATCATTCTTGTAAAGAAGACCATATCCAATAGTGCCTTGAAGGTATCTCAAAATGTGTTTCACAGCCATTAAGTGAATTTCCTTTGGCTCACACATGAATTGGCTGAGAACATTCACTGCATAGCAAATATCAGGTCTGGTGTTAACCAGATACATCAAGGATCCAATCATCTGTTTGTAAAGGGTTGGATCTGCACACTTGGATTCTATTGCTGCTTCTTTCAATTTGTGAAGGTTGGTTTCCATAGGTGTAGACATCGGTCTACAGTCCAACATTCCAAATCTTTTCAAAATATCAATAGTATACTTCCCTTGATTTAGTATAATGCCCTCTGATTTCTGCCATACTTCTAAACCTAGGAAGTAGTGAAGAATGCCTAAGTCTTTCATGTCAAATTCAGAAATTAGATCCTGCTTCCCTTGAGCAATGAGGTGATCTTCTCCTGTTATCAGCAGATCATCAACATATAAAATAATTATTAGCATATCACCTTTGATTACCTTGAAGTAGAGATTGGAGTCGGCCTCATTCTTGGAAAATCCTAATCCCAAGAGATAGTTGTCAATTCTTTCATACCAGACCCTGGGAGCCTGTTTAAGTCCATAAAGAGCTTTCTTCAGTCTGCATACATGTGAGTCAGGTTTATGTATCACAAAACCTTCAGGCTGTTCCAGATAGACTTCTCTTCAATGGTTCCATTCAGGAAGGCAGTTTTCACATCCATTTGATGGATCTTCCAACCTTTAGCTGCTGCAATGGCTAACACTGCTCTCACTGATGTGTAACGGGCAACAGGTGCAAATGTTTCTTCGTAATCAATGCCTTCCTTTTGAGAAAAACCTCTTGCCACAAAACGTGCTTTATATTTTTCTATACTGCCATCAGCAGCATGCTTGATTTTAAAGAGCCATTTGGAAGAGACAACAGATTTCCCTTTTGGTCTAGGCACTACATCCCATACATCATTCTTTAGAATGGACTGATATTCCTCTGTCATTGCATCTTTCCATGCTTGATTTTTGAAGGCTTCTGAAACACTAACAGGTTCGGAGTTTATGATATCGTTCATAAGGGCAACATAGCTAGAGAAGCGTTTGGGTCTTTTGCTCTCCCTGAACGTTCCTTTGGGTGCTGCATGATTCTCTGCTTCTTTGATCATCTTCTTGGCCCAAAGTGGTCTCTTTCTGCCGTTGACATCTGTATTCTCATTTGAAGTAGAAGGAAGTTCATGTGACATTTCCTCAGGATGCTCCCTCTGAATCTCAGGAGCAAGTTCCATTTCAGGTACTCTAGGGGAATAGGTTTCAGTCTCACTAGAACTTCTTGCCCTCTTGAATGCAATATCTTCTTCAAAGATAACATCCCTGCTCAATTCAATTTGTTTCTGCCCGGGTATGTATATCCTGTAGGCTTTGGATGTTTCACTATATCCCATAAATATCCCTTTCTTTCCGGAAGGTTCAAGTTTGAATCTCTTCTCCTTGGGCACATGAATATAGACGGGACAACCAAAAATCCTAAAGTGACTAATGTCAGGTTTTATGCCAGTGAAGGCTTCTTTAGGAGTTTTGTTGTCAAGATGAGAATGAGGACATCTATTTTGGATGTAGACAGCAGTCTTAGAGGCTTCAGCCCAGAAGGAGGTTTCAATGTTTTGGTCAAGCAACATTGCTTTGGCAGCTTCTACAATGGTTCTATTTTTTCTTTCAGCAACCCCATTTTGTTGAGGGTTGTAAGCCACTGTGAACTCCCTCTTAATTCCAGCACTCGTACAGAATTCCTTAAAAATTTCAGAGGTGAATTCTTTCCCATTGTCTGTCCTTAAGGTTTTTATTTTCTTTCCGGAGAAGTTTTCAGAGAGGGCTTTAAACTCTTTGAACCTTTTGAGGATTTCTAATGACTCTTTACATTTAAGGAAATAGATCCAGGTTTTCCTAGAGAAATCATCTACAAATATGACATAGTATAGAAATCCTGCTTTAGAGGGTACAGACATGGGTCCACATAAGTCTGAGTGAACCAATTCTAACACATTTAGGGTTTTGCTCAAACTATTTGGAAAGGACCCTTTTGTATTCTTTCCTAAGGCACAACCTTTGCAAGTTCCTTCATGAGATGGTTTTAACTTAGGTAAGCCTGTTACAAGTTTTCCTACAGAAGGTAGGGCACGGAAATGAAGGTGTCCTAATCTTCTATGCCAAATCTCATTTGAATCAAAAGTGTCAAGGGTAAGGGCTTGATTGACTTCAGTGCAAAGTTTGTAGAGATACCCTTGTCTAACACCTATGATTTGGGCTTTCTTGATTGTTGAGTTCTTAGGCCATGCTAGAACTTTCCCATCCATAAAGGTAACTCTATAACCATTGTCTTCAAGGGCAGAGATGGATATAAGATTCCTTTTTATTCCAGGTACAAATAAGACCCTAGTGAGTTGAAGAGAGAGACCAGATTTCAATGAGATGGAGCAAGTTCCAACCCCATTCACTTGATGTGTAGAGTCATCCCCAATTGTGACATCTTCATCAGATTCTTCAGTCATAGTGTCTAAGGGTTCTCTAAACCCTGTGATGTGCCTCGAAGAACCACTATCAATCACCCAATTGTTGATATTGTTAGATACTTGACTAGATAAGGCTGAGTAGAACACAAAGTTTTCAGATTCATGATCTGAATTTGACTTTCCTACTTTGGCAAACGATGCTTGTTGTTTAGATCTATCAGGGTACTTCATTGCATAGTGACCATATTGATCACATCTAAAGCATTGTACTTGAGAGATGTCTTTCTTTTTAGAGGATCCCTTTCCATTGGAATTTCTCTTTCTTTTAAAAGATCCTTTCTGGAAGGAGTTTTTCTTATTCCTTTTATTAGACAATGTGTTGAGTACATGAATATCTTCATCTACGTTTTTCTGTTTGTTTTCTTTTGAGGAGAGCCTTGTTTCTTCTTGGAGGCAGTCAGTTCTCAGCCTGTCAAACTTAGGGAGTTTGGATCTTGCACTTATTCCTTGAACGAATGACTCCCATGAGTTTGGTAGGCCTCCTAGAGCAATTAGAGTTAATTCTTTGCTATCAATCTGATATCCAATTGTGGATAATTGATCTCTCAATTCAATAATCCTCATGAAGTATGCATTAATGGACTCTCCTTTGTTTATTTGAGCATTGTTGATTTGCCTTTTTAAAGCAAGAGTCCTGCAGGTGTTGTTGATCTCATAAGTTTTCTCAAGGGATTTGAACATATGGTATGCAGTTTCATGTTGTGCTAGGATGGGCACTATATGATCTCTAACTGCATCTACAAGGATTTTCATGGCTTTTTCATTGTTTTCTACCCATTGAGTTTTCTCAGGTTCAGACTTAGGTTCCTCCAGATTTTCTCTCACAAGTGAGTCTAACTTATGTTCCTTAAGGATCATCATGATTCTGAACTTCCATGATGTGAAATTGTCTGCTCCAGCAAGGCGATCTTCAAATCTGATCACACTTGACATTATGAAGAATGTGAGCAAATTCGATTTTTAGAAAATGCGAATTTTCTAGAGCAAACTGATATTAGATCTGTTTGGGATTTGCACAATGTGGCTCTGATACCATGTAAATGTAAACAAATCTAATGGCAAGTATTAGAGATTAAGGGTTCTATAAAATTCTCAATTTCCAGAAATCTACCAAAAGCTAAGACTCAGATTTCGACTTCCAAAAAGACACAGATTTTGATTTCCAGATTAATGATAATCAATGTGCTTAATGCAGAACATTGTCCGATTTCTATATCTGCATATCAGTGAAGGATTCGCCATATGTATGTTAGTAAACCCGGCCTCTAAGAGACACGTCTCATGAGAGGACGTGTTCTTTAGAGTGCGGGTTAACACAGAGTTAACAATGCATTAGTATAACACATATACACTAATAGCGAATAACAATCTACATTTCGATTTAGAATATTAAATATGATTCGCATTTTATACTCATAAATTCGAATGATATGATTTTTAGAAATAGCGATAAATGCAATTAGGTATGAAATACGATGGTGCTTGCAGCAATCGATTTCCAGATCTGACCGACGCTATCTTTCAATAACAATAATATTTAACACTAAAGTAATATTAAAACATTACTTTATAACTTTAGTATAAATATTAAAATAATTCCAATCATTTTACAAAAAGCATTAAGAGACATCCGAAATGGAAATTGATCACACCAAGAAGCTATTGATGATAAGGGAAGATGCCTAGTGCCAAAATGAGCACTTACTAAAAATAGGCTTGTTCTCCAAGAAATGTGGAGAACAACTCAGATGACCAAAAATGCAATAGAGGACATCACCACCATCCTGAAGACCAACAAAATGCCAATACACCATTGGACGCTGAGAAAAGCCACCATTGAGCTCTCCAAGAACCTTAGAACTCTCCTAGTTCACCTGGAAGCCTTCGGAAAACCTTGGAAATTGGTCGATGCACACGGAACAACATGGTATAAAAATGTGTTGGCGTTTCAATTTGCACCTCTGGAATGCGGATTAGGAATGAACAGCTATACATAGTTAGACTGCTCTTCAAATTAGGAGGGGAAGCTCCCTCTTCGCTGATTATGCATAAAAAGAAATACTAAACTACTGCCAATCTTTTTATTCTCAGCTTAAGAGGACAAGGTTATAAAACTCTTTGCGTTGTAGTTGAGGTTTTCTCTGGTTTCGTAACTTCAACTACAACTAGGCCTAAACTAATGGCGCTTCTAATTACTCAAGTAAATTCAGAGCCTAAGAATTAGAAGTAAATGGGGAATGATTTGATTTAACACAGATACTTAAATAAATTCACTTCTAGAACACACCTGAAGACTCATTGTACTTTCGAGATTTATGCTGAAATAAAGACTATGCAAGCCAAACATATAAACAAAACACTGAAAGGTATTAGATTTATTTCCTCAAATTCTAACAACAATAACACTTTTGGGACAACAGATTGTAGCAAAGTAGACTTACAATATGCGATCAAACCAAATTACACTTGAAACAAAAGTGAACAGGCACTGAATAACAAAGTTGCATGCAAAATAGGCTTAGCAAATTTGTTATCACAACAACGGTTAAAAATAAATGGGCAAGGCTGCCCTTATTTATACACAAACAAGGAGTACGGAACCCTAAAATCGCCTTGTTTTTAACAACTAGTCTTGCCAACATGCAAGCTTTATTTCTAAAAATAAACAAAAGATAACTAATAACTAATTAACTGCTAACATCAATTAATTAGAAAAGCTCCAACTATACATTGATATTTCCAAAGAATAGATATGCATGAATGAGAACATCAAGTTAAACTCGGAAAAGACATCAAGTTAATTGTTGCCTTTTCTTGAGTTCTATTCCTAGAAATCTTTGCATACTTCAACTCGTAGTTCACTCATTGATAACTTGGGAAATCATATCCTCCAGAAAGCTGATAACTACCTCTTCATCAGGGACATTGATACTAACCAGAATAACATACTACTTCTCCAACATCTCTTCACCATCTGCGATCAAACTTAGCAATTCTTTTCTCTTTTCAGCTACTTCAAATTTTGTTGACATTGCGGCAACATGATTCATCTTGCAAGCAACAGGATCACCATTAAAACTTCCACGGACAAGGTTTTGAAACTTTGTGTGTACTTCACCGAGATCAAAGTAAGTGCCATCTTCATGTCGATATTGGCAAGGGATCTGTGACACAGACGTACCTACGAACTTGAGAGTATTAGGAACCTTCTGTCTATATCCAGCCAATTCTGCAGATATTCCTTCATAGGTTTTTACTTTGAAGAGGTGTTGTTCTCTCCAAGCAAAGAGCTTCTTCCTGTGTTCTTCTGTAATGACTGAATCATAAGCCGTTCTCAAGTTGGAAATGACGATCTCATCTCTTGGTTTCCTTTTCGCTATATTCTACTCAAACTCCCGAATCCCTGAATGCAGATCATGGGAGTTGTACCTCAATTGGTACATCTCTGCAAGTATAAATCTGCCCCTGGTGATGAATTCTTCTATCCAATCTCTCAGATGTTTTTCGTAGATGACCAACTGACTTAGCTGGTGTTGATCTATAGGTGACTCCAGAATTTGTGGAAGCAACAAGGTGGTCCATGAAGTACCATGAAGGAGATTGGAAACATACTGATGTAGCTGCCGAATCTTAGCCTTGAGGGCTGCCTTATCTTCTCCATCCTTGAGCACTCGTTCCTTCAGGTTATCTGCTGCAACTTCAAAGAGATTCACATCAATATGCCGGGTGCTTCTTCTGAGATTGGCCTTGACAACCTTGAAGTCATCAATTTCAACCTCATCAATGTTCTTGTTGTCCGGAGGTGTGGCAAACTCAAGGATGATCTCGCCGTTAGAATTCTTCTCCATATGAACTTGCTTCTTAAGTTTCTTTTTTGTTGTGTCTTGGTAGACGCTAGCAAGTTCTGCAAAGTTCAACTGATAAGAAGGCTTCCTCCTCTTCCTACCCAACAGGTTCTCAAGCCAAGACGAGGAGTCTCTACTAACTTCTCTGGGAGGATTGGTTCCAACTCCAGCAAGTTCTGATCGATCAATAGGTGTGGAGATGTTGCGAACTGGTGAATTTCCTTCTAAATCTATATGGATAGGAGAAGGCCTTGGCGATGGTAGAAGAATAGGAGATGAAGGCAGGGCTTCAACTTGTGGCACCGACTCAACTGGAACTTCTGGTATATCCACTGACTGTTCCTACTGATTCACCTTTTCCTTTAAGCTCTTTGCCATTCTACTGATCTTTGTGTCTTTTGGAGGATTGCTCATAGCTTTTGCTCTCGGTTTTGATTTAGCAGAGGTAGAGATGACTGAACTATTGGTGGCTTTGCAACTAGAATAGCTACCTTCCGTGTATTCTTATTGTTTAGGAAGATCCTATTATTCTTGATAACTCGGCTTGTCCTTTCCTCAATTGAGGTGCTCTCTTTGGCAAACCAATCAACTTGTGAAAGTGGCCATTGCTCAACTTGATCTTGGGAATACATGGGAAGTAGAACTTCCCATGTATCATGTGACAAACCCTCCACATCTTTTGATAAGAAATTTTCTATCTACCAAAGAGTAAGTCTGGAGTAGTTGCGATTGCGCACTTCGAACTCATCTGCACAATCAACCCAAAAATCTTCAACTGTAGGTACATGTGCATGATTTTGACCAAGACGAGCTGCAAAGACACCACGAGGATCGTATGAGCTTGAGCCGAAACCTTGACATTTCATTACTCATCAACTTAGCATCAACTGCTGATCTGGATCTATATATGTTCATCTCAAACTGGAAACTGAATGCAGTCTTGTGTCTATTACACAAAAATGTGTGCACTTCATGTACTTGCCTTAGGAATTCCATGAACACGACCTCATTTGTTGGATATCTAGGTAACATGACTAGATCACCTGAGAAGCCATATACTCTTATGTAGGAGAACGTGGGGAATTGGATAAACCAATCAGCCCACTCCGCCATTGCCGATCTAACATTTGCTGAAATCCATATATGCAACTCATTATCAAAATCTTGCACTGTATGCATCAGGAATAGATCATTCACTTGCTTGTAACGCCACTCAGATTTTGAAAACTCCAACTATGGGTAATGATCATACACATGTTGAACACCTAGTGTTCCAACGACAATCAAACCTCTAAACTTGCCTTGAAAAGCCATTAGATATACGAGGTATGATATCATGTAGAATTCATGGGCCTTGAAGAACGCTGTCATTTGACGGTGGAGACAATCACTGACCAATGCTGGCCAGTCATCGTGTTCTACTCTATCAACCATCTGAGAAATGATGTAAAACATCCAAGGCTGGAATTTATTAGCCTCCTCTTGACCTGTGTCTTGGTTGAGCAAAGTAATCATGATTGCATATTCCTCCTTGAACTCATTGCGCCCAACATTCCTTGGCAAAGTATTCTGCTTCTCTTTCAACTACTTTTGAGCCATTCTTTTCCGAAACTTGTCTTTTTGCGCATACCACACCTTTTCACATTCTTCAATAGATATGATGAAGTTTTTTGTCCATGGTGGTGTTGCAAAACACTTCTCAATATCTTCCAGCTTGAGGCTGTAAATAATATGCCCATCTGCTAATATGACTTCTTGTGAAGTTGAATTGTAATGCTTGACACAAGCAATTACGAATTCAAGGCTTTGCATTGAGATGGAGATAGAAGCTGCTACAAGCAACTCAGAATGATCAAGATCTTGACTGCAATGTTTCCTGCGCCTTCCAAAGCACACAAATCAAACATTGGAAGCATATGATGTAAGTCGGTTTCGAATGTTCGCAGGAAATCGTGGAGCAACATTGATTTGGTTTTGATTTCCGTTGGAGAGTAGTGCATGTCGAAAATCTTGACTTTTGACTATAAACACACCTATGTTTGGAAAAACTCTGCACAAGAGCTAAATATAGATTGCTGATTTTTTTCCAGAAAAAGGGCAGATTTTTGGAAAAAAGTTGAGGTCTGGGTTTTGTAGACTATCTTATTTTGAAGAGACCCAGATTGTTAGAATTTGAAAAATCTAAGTTTTTCAAGATCATGCAAGATTTCTTGAAAGTAGGGCCGCAAAACTGAGGTCTAGGTTTTGTAGACAATTTCGTTGCGAAGAGACCTAGATAGCCAAATTTTCAAAAATCCGAGTTTTTTCCAAAAAGAAAGATCTCCTAAAAATTAGGGGCCGACATGCAAATTTTCCAAAAAAAGCTGAGGTCTGGGTTTTGTAGATAACCTTATTTTGAAGAGACTAGAAATAAGGGGTTTTGATTAATAATTGCAGATCCATATCTCCATAATTCGCACGTGGGAAATTGCATCAATTGCTCAACTTCTATAGGCACATGGGGAATATTATTTGCAGGCCATACAACCTTGACTAGGGGGTGAGAGCTGAATCATTGATTGGGATTCAAACGTGGAAATTGCAGCAGTTTGGAGACCTTATATTGGCACATGTGGATTGCCATAAGGAAGCCGTACATCTCAGACTTGGTGTGAAACCCCAAGAGTAGGCCGATCCATTTGTGAGGCTAAAATCCAGTGTTATTGTGATGCCTATGACAGAGGCACAAACCGGCATCAGATACAAGGTTAATAAGAAGCAGATTTGAGCAGGGCGGCCTAGGGTTTGTGTAATCAGATTGCTGGTCCAAGCAAATCAGACCTGAAACTATCATTACCAGCATATGGGTATGTACTGAATGTGTTTGAAAGCAATAAATATCAACTGGGTTCCTCTCTATTTATGCATTTCCTTTCTATTTTAGCATTTTTGCAATTACTTTCATTTCTAGCATCATATCTAGCAAAACAAAAAGAAAATCAGAAAACAATCAAAACACAAAAAAATCAAACTCAAACCCTAGGGGGACATCACAGTTTTTCGTCCTTGGAATAGCTGCAATAAGTTGCTGATCAAAACTGAAGAAATGTGCATGATGATAAAAATCCTCCATAATGAACTTGTATATATAACAACCTCTCCTTATCACTCCAAATTGGCCAACCTAATTTGGGCGCCAATTTCCCCTTATTCAAATTTGAATTTATTTCTTTTTTATTCCTCCAATTTGGGCGCACTTTTCAATATTTAAAAGATTATTTTTTTATTGCTTTTATCCCTCCTTTTAACTCCCCAAAGGGGTCACCCAACCTTGTTGTACCCAAACCAAGTTTTTTGCTTAATTAAGGCATTTTGATTAAAATGGTCTAAACCTTGTAAAAATGATGTCAAAACTCAATTTTTGGGCAAATCAAGTATGGGCTTTTAGTTAGTGTGATGTCGGTAAGATATTGACAAAATTTGAAAATTTTGAAAATTAGGGTTTCTAGACCCCTATTTTTAGGCAAATATAATGTCCCTACCCTAGTTAGTACCAGTTGCAGATGGGTTAGCCTATTACTTAGATCCTCGTAGGCTAATATGTTTGGATAGAGGGTCGCAGTGGCAGTTAATGGGGGTTGTTGTCACTCCATTTCTTCAGTTCAGTATTGGGTTCAGTTCCAGGCCTTTGCAGATTAGTGTTTGGCTTAGTTGGAGGGACTTACTATTTAATAGTAAGTTAATCTGGCAGTAATGATATTTTTAGTCAGGGCACCTAAACACATGGGGTTATACAGTGTTGATCCCACCTTCAGACGACATGTCAAAATATTGAATATTGAGAGAGATATTAATATTTAAGTGGTTATTTAATTAATTTAATGGAATATTATAAAGTTATAATTTAACTTTATAAAAGTATTGAGCCACTTAAATGTTATAAAGTGTGATTAAATGATAAATCAAAAAGGTACGCCCAAGTTGAGTTAATTATTAAAAAGGGGTACCAAGTATCTTAAATACATTTTAAATGTATTAAAAACCTATTCAAGAGAAGGTTGTGCCATTTTGGGGGAGATATAAGGAGCAAAGAGCAATTCAACCTCAATTCATGCTATTGATCATTTGACATTGTTTTTCTTTGGCTTCTTTGAAGTTTGTGCCTCCTGGACAAGGGTTTCACTATTTTTCCACCATTTTGATTTTACCATTTGCAGACACCATGGGACTGAGGATATCACGATATTGATTATTACACCTGAATGATCACACAACGTTACATCACATTGATTTATTCATTGACGCTCAGCATATATGTGCTACTAGCATTAAAAATAAAGGTGGAGAAATTGATATCTCAGGGAGATCATTCACCTACAGCAGTACCCTTATTTGCTGTGCATGCATTTCCAGATTTTCAATAAAGGCAATCAACTGGTGTTTCCGAGTATGATTATGCATAATTGGTATTTGTAAATATTTCTTATAAGCAAATAAATCATTAACAGCTCTTATATTTGCATTCTAGTTTCAATTTGAGTTTGCATTGCAAATATTTTCTATTTCCTGTCAATTGTTATCAAAACACAACCAGAAAACACAAAAACAGTGCATTCGGCACCTACAGGCAGAGTTGGAACCAGCAGGGTTCTTCACAACAAAAAATCCTAAATATTGAAACTTGTGAGAATTGGCTGAAAATTATTTTGATTGGCTTATTTCACTCCACGATCAGAGTGGTGAGGTTAGTTTCAATTAAAGTCAGTTTAAGCTTGGTGGGTAGTTTTCACTTTTTTAGGAGAAAAGTTAGGACCTTCGAGGTCGTCAATCACAGTTGGCCAATACCAAGTGTCGAAATCTAAGCCTGAAACTCATCATGGAAGATTCTGTGGTGAAAGATGCTTCTTAATGGAGGGGATTTTCAAATGGTGAAAATTGCAAAACATATTCTAAGTCTGGAAACATTTCACTTTGTAACGTGGGAGATACTTGTGCAATCAACGCACAAGTCAACTTTATAGTATCAATACATGTAAAAATGGTGAAACATAGTCACACACTCGTGTCAACGACAATGATGCTTCAACGTAGTCAACTTAGCAAGCGACATGTGATCGCGAGAGGTGAAAATGATAAATATCATCCGGAAACTACCAAGTTTGGTGACATTTGCACCCCTGCAGGCCAGGGGCGCCCTTCAATTTGAAGGCCCAAATGCAATTATCAACGGTTGCAAATACATTCATTCTCTTCGGAATTTTGTTAGCCTTTCGACAAGCTATCAAGTGAATCCATCTGATTTGCCAAACTCTGACAATTGAAGGAAAAATTAGAAGTTACAGAGGTTTTACATGTCAGAGATGACAACCAAATTTTAGAATTTGCGCCCCTGTAGCTCATGGGCGCCCTTGAATTAGGCCTATCAGATGATGGAATTTGCAGAATCCGTTTCTAGGGGAGCTCTTTAGATTCAGTCCAGCTCTGTGATGCATTCATTCGCAAGTCCGTAAGACAAACTGAGCAACCATGCCAGATGATCCTGCGAGCATGTAAAATGGGGGGAAAATAAAAATGATAATATCAAAATGTACCTCTACAGGCTAGGGGCGCCTAGCTTTATGGCTAGCTAGTTGAGGTTTTTGGTAGCTGTCGTTTTCGTGAGATCTATGCAGAAACCTCCTAGCTATGTAGTGAATCCAACCGTCAGTCCTCAGGATCCGTCAAATGCCTGTAGGTGAAGAATCAGCGAAAAACACTGAAGGATGAAATCAAGCAGAAAAATGGCTATGGGAAAATGCACCTTTCTTGAGAAAGGTGCCCTTCTACTGGAGGTCTTAGAAGCAGTTTTTTGGCTTCGTCATTCCCAAGAACATCTCTTCCAATTTGTTCTATCTCCGCGATGAAAGCGTCAACATGCACATTGGAGCAATCCAGCTCTCGACAACAAGGGTCAAAGTGGAGCATTCTGTTGAAAATTACAAATTGCAAAATCATTCTCAGAAGCTCAAAATAGCCCTTGCAAGCCAGGTGCGCCCTTGCATTTGAGGATCTTAATCCAACTTTTAGGTGTTGCACATATAGTCATCGTTTGCGGAATTCTTCTAGCTACGCAATGGACTCAGCATCTAGTCGACGAGAGCCTTCAGTCACTGACAGTGGCAATTTGAAATGTGGAGAGTTAGAACCAAGAAAATGGCTATGTTTGGTGTCATATGCATCCTTTCGGGAAAAAGGCGACCTAATTTTCGAGACAGCAAACTTAGTTTTTAGCTCTCGTAGCTCCCAACAACATGTCATCAGACTTGTTCCAGCTACACAATGAATGTGTTAGCTCAGCTCCAAGATCAACCAGGCATCCGGAATTCAAAGTTCAATAGAGGTTGCGGTGACGTTTTCAAAGGAGCTAAAAGTAGGAGCTTAGCAAAAAATCTCAAAGGTTGAGTAAAGGTGCCCAAAAAGTCAAAATTTGACTTTTTAAAATTGAAGTTACATGCTTTGGTCGCCCTAGAAAGGTGGAGTCAGTTAATTGAATTAAAAAATATTAAAACTTTAGTTTGAAACATCAGTTTTGCTTGCAAAGGCATATCTTCTTCATTATTTTAAAGTGGTGCCTATTTCAAGACTCAGTGTTTGTTTCTATTAACTGAAGTGCATGGAGGTGGCACCCAATTTAGGGCTTATTTTTCATTTAGTTAACTAAAGGAGGTCCAATGAGATAAGTGCATCCTAAATTTAGGGTTATTTCCTAAATCAAACGCCTAAACTCTCAAAAAATTCTTCAAATATGGATTTAGGCGTCCATTATTTTCACAATAGGTGGAAGCAAACACAATTTTCTTTGTGCAAGCAAGATTTGAAGGCACTACAGGGAGAATTTTTCAGTGTTCTTTGCATCTACAGGTCCAAATTGTTCAATAGAATAGTGTTGCATGCTTCATTTTTTCGGTAGATTCTTGGCAACATTCATTAGATTGAGGCAAGGAGGCAAATTTCTTGCGGCAGAATATAACTTCTATTTTCTCACCTCATAATTCTTCTATTCTTGTCTTAGGTTTTCTTCGCATGTCAAAGTAAACGACATCTTTTTCAGTATATCTGGGTTTGTTTAGAATCTTTTTCTCTACAGAACCCATGTGCTAGAATTTTTCAGGAAAAATTGCCTCGTAGCTTCAATTTTTGAAGCTTTTCTTTTTTCCGGAAATTCTTTTGCATGGTTGAGAAAAAGTCATAATTTTGAAAAACGAAGAATTTGGGTGTGATCGGCTCATTAGCAGCAACAAAACCCATATCTTAGATTTTTTTGTCAGGAAAAGTTTCTGGAGCTTCGTTACCCCTGCTGCTTCTATTTGAAAAGTCTTTGCATATCAAGCTAAAAAGCAGTTTTTCAAATTTTTGACGTTGTGGGTTGGCTTAGAATTTTATTCTCTACAAAACCCATGTCTCAAAAATTTTCGTAAAATTTTCCCCTTGACAGGTTATTTTTAGCCTCATTAGGAGATATTTTAGCTTTTCAGAAAAGTTGTCAGAATATAGCCATGCTCACAGTCAATAGGTGAGTTTTTCAGAATATAGTTCACTCAGATTGAATTCAAGACCAAATCGGTCTTAATTCATGATTTCATCAAAACGATCGATACAAATTTGCATTAGGTGCATCCAAAATTTGACCTAAATGCTTCAGAGATTGATCAGATCAGACTTCGGAATCTCAAGGAATTCGGGTTGCTAGAAGTGGCTTCTCTTCCCATCACAACACAGTGTATAGAGTTCGTAATGGCTTGTGTAAAGCAGTACAACTCTACTACACGAGAAATTCAATCAGAGGATGGACGGATGATATGCAGTCTCAAGCCCAAGGACGTCAAAAGGTGATTCGGTATTACGTCACATTTGAATAGTTTGGTCATTTCTATGGACAGGTGCAAAAAGGCATTCAATGTTGATAAGGAAAAGTGTTATTGTAGAATGGCAGATAGATGGCTCAAACAGAAAAGGACTAGTTTGCCAAAGAACATGGGTCGTGGAGAGTTCAAAGATCAATATGCGGTTTTGATCACCCTTCTTAACCGTGTCACTAGTTAGGCAGATGCTCACAAACTTCAGCCTTGGATGTATTATGTCATGGCTCAGATCATCAATAGAAAGGAGCACTACGACTAGGCATCTTTGAGCAGCGATGTTCTTGACAAACAATTGACCAACTTCCTTATTGCTCACAAGTTTCACATGTGTTCTTACCTTGTATATTTGGTTGCTTTCCAAGGCCAGTTTAGAGGATTGAATACTGTGGGGATTCTGAGTGTACAAAAGGTTCATTAGTACTACTCACAGCTTGAGTTCACATAGTCCGGGCAACATTTCAAGCGAGTGCAGGAGGCTTTCTTAATGTACACCATGAGAAATCTTGATCGAGAGCTACACATGCGTATTTCTGTAGAAGCTAAGTCAACACTGGTTGAATAGGTGGATTGGTTCATCCAGTTCCCTACATTCACCTACATCCGCGTGTACGGCTACTCAGGTCACCCTGCTATGTTGCCCCATTATCCTTCGGATAAGGTGGTTTTCATGGAATTTCTATGTCAGCTATATGCGGTCCATTCCTATCTGCGCAACAAACGCAAGCTAGCTGCCAATTTTCCATTACAGATGGGAATTTACAGGTGCAAGACAACAACTGATGCCAAGGCCATGGGTAATGAGATGGAGAGACTTAATCTTAAGTTTCTTGTCGAGAGATGCTCATATGACCCCTGGGGTCACTTTTCAGCACAGCTTGATGGTCACTCTTCTCACAAGCCATCTATAGAAGACTATTGGTACAACTATGAGGACGAGTTTGAGGTGTGGAGACGCAACTACGGTAGGTTCACCCTTTCACAGATTTCTAATTTTTATGTCAGAAGATGTGAGAGGGTTATTTGATGATGATGGGGATGTCACACTTCCTTAATACTTTCAGGATCAAGTTGACTTGCAGCCTCTCCCAGCAGTTGATTGGTATGCCAAAGAGTGCACATCTGTAAAGGAAAGAACAAGTAAAGTTGTTAGAAATAGCATGCTTTACTTGGACAACAAAAGGATGAGAAAGGTAGCCATGCTAAACATAGAGCTGCCATCGGAGGTCACTTCACTGCCTTCCACATCGAAGTCAAAGCCTAGATAGAAGAGGAGTAACCCTCCTAAAGAAAACAGGTCATTAGGAAATACAAAGGGGAAAGCACTAGTTGCTGATTTGGACCAGCAAGAACATTATATGGAGATAGCCCTAGATGCAGAGAGACCATGCCAAAAGTAGAGGTAGAACCTCCCATGCCATCACCAATGCCACTACAGTCTTTGGTTCACATTGATTTGGACTCATCGCCACGTAGCAGTGCTTCGACACATACTCACTCATCAGAAGTTCCTAGGACAAGCACTGCTCCTTCTAGTGAGGTTAGTGAGACTTGTCTTGGCTTGAGAATTAGCTGGGTAGGAACAGGAGGCATCCATCCTATCAGCTAGACTTCTCTGATTTTGATCATGTCTATCAGGACACAGTAGATAAGAAAATCAAGAAGCAGATTCATGTTGAAAGGAACGTTGATAAGGAGATCATCATTGAGACCGCTGCGCCATCATAAGATAAAAGCTTGAATGAGGTAGAAGTTGATAACTTCACCTTAATAGATGTCAACTTTAGCAAAAGCACACGCTAATCAGAGGTGGATCTCCTTGGAGTTGCAATGGATAGCATAAGGGAGAGAGTAATAAAGGATGGAGAAGATAAAGCAGCCCTCAAGGCTGAGAACTAGTAGCTTCATCAGTACATCTCCAACCTTATGCATAGCACTAAAAATGTCACCGCCTTGCTCCCACACATGATAGAGTTGCCAGCAGAACACAGTCAGCTAAGTCAGATGGTTGTTTATGGGAAGCGCTTGAAGGATTGGGAAGAGGAGTTCGTCACAAGGGGTTGCTTCATACTTTCAAAATTGTACCAATTGAGGTACAACGCCCACGAACTTCGTTTATAGATTTAGGAGTCAGAGCGAGACTTGGCGGTAGACAAGCCATGGAATGAGATCATGATCTCTCACTTGAGGATGACATATGACTCAGTCACTGAAGAAGAAGATAAGGAAGCAATCTTTACTTGGAGAGAGCAATGAATCTTCAAAGTAAAGGTACATGAAACAATTTCTTTAGAGTTGGCTGAAAGCAGCGAGAAGGTGACAAGTGCTATCAGGTTTGTGAGAACTTTCATGTCACAAGTTCCTTGCCAGTATCAGCGTGAGGATGGTGGATATCTTGAGCTCGTTGATGTAAAGTTAGAGATCTAGATGCTCATTCATGGTATTTTCAGTGGTGATACAATTGGCTGTAAGTTGGATCAACTTACAATCATGTTGGCATTATTTGATGAGGTGGACAAGAATAGAAGAGAATTACAGAGTTAGATCACTGATGGTGAAGAGATGCTGCGAAGACACAAAGTACTTCAAAGGAGTATCAGTGCTCCAGATGGTGATGCTATCAACAACCTCGTGGAGGGGTTGATTGCCCGAGATCATGGCCAGTGAACTACAAATCAGGATGTCCCACCATTTCAAGATAGACATTAGACACATGAGTTAAACTTGATGCCTCTTTCCAAGTTAACTCACTATCCCACATATCATGGCATGTCTATCTTGGAATCATCTATGTATAGTTGGAGTTCTCATTTTGTTTTTAGTTTTAGTTAATTGATATTAGTTGTTAGTTAGCTCTCATATCAATAAGGATTTGTGTGTTGCAATGTCCATTTAGTTGAGTTTTATTTCAGTTAACTGAGGTAGTTTTTCTAGTTAGTTGTATAGTTGTATACATTTAGGTTTAGCAATAAATCTTGCATGCTTGCAAGACTCATGTTAACCCAAGGAGATTTTAGGGTTCCCTACTCCTTTGAGGTCTATAAATAAGAGCACCTTTGCTCATTTGTAATGAACTTTTGCTCGTGATAGCGAACATGTTGTGCCCACCTTGCTTGTAGTATCACTATTTAGTATCTGTTCACTTAGTTAAATATAATTGTTGGTTTGATCATTCATTGTATGTGTGTCTCGTTTTGCAATTGACTGTCCCAGTTATTATTCTTGTTGTGATTAATAAACTTTGTTTTATATCTACACCTCAGATAGAGTATTTTACCTCCTTGGGAATCCTGTGACCGAGCTTGCCGTTTAATGTTTGTTTCCAGTAACCTACTTTTAGCCTACACCTCAAATAGAGTATTTTACTTCCTTAGGAATCATGAATACTAGTTTACCGTTTATTGTTGTCTTCAATAACCTTTATTTTAGCCTACACCTCGGATAGAGTATTTTACCTCCTTGGGAATCCTGTGATAAAGTTTATCGTCTAAACATTCCCTACTCCTAAGTCCTCATAATCTGTTTCTCTTGAGGAAATAGGATAGATTAAGCATTAAGTTAGTTGTAGTTAAGATCTGCAAAACCAAAGAAAAACCTTAGCTGCAATGTATTGGTTTTCTTAACCTTGTGCCTCTTCCAGCTGAGTCAAAAAAGACAAGACTCAGAACATTTACTTTTTCACGCATATCAGCAAAAGAGGGAGCTTCCCCTCCTAATTTGAAGAGCAGTCATTACGCACTGTGCATAGTTGTCCATTGCCAATACACACTCCAGAGGTGCAAATTGTAACGCCAACAAGCCCCATAAAAAAATATAATTTATTTAGGCGTCAAAAGTCAAATTTAAATATTATTTAACTTCCTTCCTTTGAATGCCAAAAATAAAAATAATAAAACAATAGTTTTTTTTCACTTATTTTTGCCCACTTCAAAACCCCAAATGGGTCACTCCTCATCAAAGAAAAATAATTAAATATTTTTTGACCCATCCATAAAGGGGACATTAACCTGTTGTTTGGTAAAGGCTTTGTTTCCTTTTTGTTTACCCATTTGGTCAAGAAATATCATGAGCTTGATAATATACCAATATCTCATTTTCTTTGTTGCATCTTTGAATGGATCCACACATTTCAATTTTGATGACTTCAAAAGCTGTTGCAGTTTTGGAACAAGATACGGTGTGGCCTTTAAAAACATCTTTGTACTCAAGTATGACTCCAAGCTTCTCTTAGAATGGCTTCTATTTTTGTCACCCTACACAGTTTGAGTACTTGTTTGTTACAGGTTTGCATCGTTAGTTGGTTACAGAGTGAATGATGCCCTAGAAGCTAGGAACAATATCTTTTTATCGTTAGGAAATAGTGCATATTAATAAGATTGTTGGAAGCTGATGATGGTTGACAAGGACTTTCTGTAGACAACTTCCCTCCTTTCTCTAACCAGAGAAAATTAGAAAATTAGGCACCTTTTGTTACACTGAATGCCTAAAAGACAATATTTTACAAAAACACTTGCTGCAAGTTATTGCATGAAAACCTTGTTTGGGACATGCAAATTAGATGGAAACATTTTTAGCCAATGCTCATAAAGGTAACAAGGCACGTGGATAGGTAAGATTTTGGAATTTGAGGTAAATCTTTCAAATATTTTCAAAACAAATAACTGTAGGAGATACAGAAAAGAAATTGTCCGGTAGATGCTGAAAATGTTATATCCAATATTATCAACAAAATTATTTTATTCTGTGGAAGTGTTTGTTTGTTGGGTGGATTAAATAGTCTATAAATATCCTTTACAGTGTTTTCTTGATGCTTAACCACATATATGCAGTTACACATTACACAGATCTTAAAATAGAAAATGGAAGTCCATATCATATGGATTGATTAAATTTAATTTTCTAGAAGTGTTAAGAAATGGCCTCAGCAAATAGGTAACTGGCTTATAGCTGTTGATACAATTATCTAAAGAATTGGAATTATAGCACATAAATGCAATGATTTGTTTAGTGTTTTGTTATGGCCCCTTTGAAGATGTTTTTTTAAGCACCAAACAGGTTAATAGAGCTTTCTCTTGGTGGGTTACTCTGTTCCATTAAGCTTAGTTTATTTATTAATATGTCTAGCTATTTAATTTCCTATATTGCTGCATTTAATGGCTTTATGCTGCAATTTATGTTTCCCTTACATATTTTAATTCTTCTCATCACTTGGTGGATTTGTATTGAAATATTTTTTTTGTGATATCATATGTGCAAATTTGATTTGTATTATACAGGTCATTAATGCTTATCGTCCTGGGCAGGTTGCAGTTCTACAGGACAATTCTTTTGTAGCTCTTCCTTATGCATTATTGAATGCATGCATCAGCCATCCCTTATTGACCATTGACAGGTCTTTTAACAAATTTTGAGCCAAATATTGTATAATACAATAGTTGAACCTTTATGTGGTATAGCATCTGACCTATATTGTGCATTGGCAGTGAAAGACAACTATGTGAAGCTATTCTTAATTGGTTGGCAAGCAATGGACTATGCTCAGAATTCAACTCCCATGACACATTAGAGAATTGTTTTCAAATCCTTGAAAAGGTATTTATTGCAATCAAACCATATTTTCCTGTATGAAAAATCAGTTAAGTTGATACCTATGTGGTAATGGAAAGAAAATTTATGTTCCTTGTCATGAAAGGACCAGCTTCAACAAATTTCAACTATGTTGAACTTGTTATATATCTTGCTTTCAAATTGTAAAATTCGTTGACTGTTTATTGATTCAAGTTGCAAGATTCTGTAGTGGCTTCATTGAAATTTTGTACCATGGAAATTTGATTCCTTGTGGATTTATTTTCTGTAGTGTTCAAGCCTTGCATACTAACATAACATCTGTAATGTTCCCTTCCGAGGAGTAGCCGGAAGAGTCCGTTTAGCCTATATTATTTCCGTACGCTAATTTTGGGACATCAGGGCATAAATTAAATTAATTAATTCAAAGTTGTCCAATAAAGTACATTTTACAGATAGCTTTATTTTAATTATTTTAATAAAGTGACTTAAGTGACGATTAAAAGAAATATTAAAAGATCACTTTATTATATAGAGTGACTAAAGCATCAAACATGTTCTTTCTAGTGGTCTTTTTGGTGGTGTGATGGATCAAATGATTCTTTAAAGTATCAAGGATGACATGTTTAGACTTGGCCATCTTCTTCTTATAATCTACCAACAACATGGAATTGGTAGGCTTTGCAACTGATTTCTCAATAAAGTTCCATAGATTCTGCTCCTCCAACATGTGTACCCGACATTGCCATGGGATGAAATTAGAGGGACCTTGCAATTTGTCTTCATATCTGAGACTGAAAGTAGTCATACTGCTGCATTGGAATATCCTGCTAAACAAAACAAGTCAGCAACCTAACATTTTTTTTATCCCAGGTCCACTATGCTTTTTTTAAACATAGATCATGGGTATCTCACCCCTGAAACCTCTCGACAACTCCCTCTCATAGGTAGAAGCATAGTTTTAGGACTTGGACTCGGACTCGACTCGGCAGTCGAAAATTTCGACTTGGACTTGTGACTTGGCAAAAAACTCGGCACAGACTCAGCAAAAAAAAACCTTATAATTACACAAAAAAATAAATTAATGCATTTTGACAATATAAAAGCCTAATTTGACTGTCAATTAGTCATAATTCAAACATTAAATGTCATATGATCCTCAAACTCTAAAAATTTGAAATTTCATAGTTTCAAATGTATAACAGCATTATAAATTTATAATTGTTTACATTTAATGATATGTCAAAATGAAAAAACCAACCAAATACAATCTAAATCTTCCTCTTTGCCCTCCCAATGTAACTTCATTTTTCAGGCCTCAAACTAGAAGGTTCTACAAAATCAAAATGATGATGGATTGTTTCTTCAAAATTGTCTGTATTTTCCTCCATTGCCTCCAATTACTTGTTTGATGATTCAATTAACTTTTGATCCTAAAAACTTCTCTTCTCAACTCGTTTCCTTGCTAGGTTGATGTTTGGCTTGGTGAAATGGGCAAATAAGAGCTAAAAAAGAAAAAAAAATGATGTTATTTTTACTTAAAATGCTGCTTGAGTGTTTTTCCCTGTAGTCCAAGAGTCCGAGCTCGAGACTTGGAGAGTTTTCAACCAAGACTTGGCCAAGTACTTGGCAAGACTCTCTAAGACTCGGCTTGCAAGTCTGGTAGACTCATCTTGGCTGCCCAAAAGATTCGCGAGTTTGGCAAGTTCTGCTGAGTACTCGGCGAGTCTGCAAACTGTGGGTAGAAGCACTACTATCTATTCAAGGATTCCTAGAAGGTTTCAGTAAACTGCTCTTATACTATTTAATTTATCTAAGTCCTGGTAAAGAAATTCGGCAGTGTAATCTAATTCCCATAATAATAAGAAAAACAAAAACTAAACTATCAAAATAGCTTCAACTTAATGTGATGCAAGAATCCACTTACACATACTATAGAAATTAATAAACTTTGCTATAAAAAATAAGCAAACTTTTCTCTGATTTAATTTGTACCTCTACTCTTTCAATTTATAGACCTGAGAAGGAGATACAGTTATCAACAGTCAAACTCATACTTCTAAAGATTTGCATGAAGGGATGAGGTAATGCACTCCAAGGGACAGTTCAACTTCTCTTGGACTCTACACCCTAACCCATGGTAAAACGCAAACGATAGGAAACTAAACTAAAAATAGACTTCACTAAACACTTAGATCTTGAATTAGAACTGAGTGATAACCTTATCCCACAGCTAGCACCCTAAACTTAGACATGAACCTCAGTCTTAGTTAACTGCAGATCTTGAAGAAGACTGATTGTTGCGCTCTTTGAAGACTGATTAAGGTACACGATATATTCTAACATAAAGTGCTAGTAAATATGTGCAGAAGAGAAAAAACTTCTTCAAAGGGAGAGTTACTTATGGAGTACTCAAGGAAACAAAGGTTCCCCAAAGGAACTTACAACAAGTTGAAATCCAAAAAGGTTGGCTTGTTCATGTTTTTTTCAAAAATTCTCTTAAAATGTGTATGAAATTGAGTTGCAGGAAGGATTTGATGTGTCATTGAGATTCAATCTGCTTGATTTCCATCATTTTCTTGGGAAAAATGATACCATGTAAGAGAAAATATTGCCACAAGAGAACAGTAATTGGAAGAAGTAGACATTGTAACAACGTAGGTTTTTGATGAGTGCATTGGCAAGAAGACTTGACAAAGTGAGTGAAAGGAGTATCTCATTTGCTGGAAGGGTAAGGCGCCAGAAGAGGATTTGTGGATCATGAAGATGAAGTAATCTGACCTGGGTGATTGAATCGGTCTTTGTGAAGTTAATTTGTGAGTGCCAAGCACGCAAACTTTTCATGTGGGGTGTTTGATGCAGGAACATCCTAGGGTTTGATCCAATCTTGCATCATCCAATATTTATTAAATTGAGGTAAACTTAAATAATAAGATTATTTAATTAGATGTGACATTAGGGTAGATTAATTAACTAATATTTATTCAATTATTTGGTGATCAACTAATTAATTAAGTAATATAATTATTTAATTAATTCATGATGATGAAACATTAGTATGGAATGATGTTAGGAAAATTTTATGTCTACAATTGCTTTTATTTGCCCTTTTATGTAATCCATACAAAATGTGGGAGAATGTTGGAAATGTGTTTTGTACACCTTGGATAATGACATTATAATGCTGTTGTTATGAAGGTGTGTTATACACCTTGTGTAATAACATTAAATGTTGTTATAAGTTGTGGTCCCATGGAATGAGATGCCACACTTGGCTATTTGATTGTCATGTCCCCTTTTCAAAAATAGAGCTAGGGAGAAGACCTTTAGTCTATCCCCATTTCCTTTAGGCTAAATGGTAAAGCAAGATAAATAATTTATAATATTATTTTAAGTTGGGCTGTAATGACCCCTTTCTAGTGGAGGCATTTAAACCTGAATCTTGCACTCAAGGTGTTTCTCAAAGAGACGTTAGCAGCGTTAAAGATCAATAAGTTTCAGTGATAATATCTAATAAGATCAAAGATGATACAAACATTTCATTTTTGTCTAAGATTTACTCATTTCTCCCTTATCACTCCTATGAATGATTCTTTCTATATTATATTTCATAAGTACATTAAGGTAGATCTTAAATGTCTTTTAAGATCCCATACATGGAATTCTATTATACCATTTATTGTTATAGTTAATGAATAGAGTCCTTATTACTTATAAGGCTCAATAATTGCTACAAGCATCATTATCAGATAGTCGTAAATTATATATTAGATATACATGTATTATCTTGTATATGTTGTATGTGTTCCTCACCTATGAGGTATTTATGAGTCTCAATATATATATATACACACTTACCAATTACCAAAATATGTTTACCAACATTTGAGTCATATATATCATAGAAGCATAAATCCCCAAAAAATCGAAAAAATCGCGATTTTGAAAAAATCTGCAGGGTTGCCGATTTTTTCCCTGAAAAAATCCCGATTTTTTGGGCAGTCAACGCTGTCAAAAAATCGTTGAAAATCGGCTAAAAATCGGGTTTTTTTCGACCAAAAATCGGCAAAAAAACGTGAAAAAATCGCGTTTGAAAAAAAACCCTAAAAAAGACACGTTTTTGCTTTTATATATCGCGTTTTCGCCTTTTTAAAGTGTGAGTCGAGGGTTTTTAATGTGCGCGAAAACACCTGAAGGCGGCTGAAGGTTTTTCGAGTTTGAATCTACTCAAAAGAGGGCATTTTTTACTGACGCGAATTTCTGGAGCAGTCTTCTTCTATTCGCGTTTTTCTGGGCGCGTTTTTGTTCTTTCTTAACATAAAGTCGTCTCAGACTCTCAAGTAGGTCGCCATTGCCACTATAATGCATTTTTTTCTTACTGCATTTTACTATAAAGTATAATCCCTGCCACAAAACATTTTAGGTCGGTAAAACTCTTTGGGCTTGCTTTGTAAATGTATTTACATTTGCACAAAGAGGAGTAGTAGCACAGTTATTTAGCTGTAATTAGTTTTTACAAGAGAAGTGTCATTTTTTGAGGGGTATTACACAACACTCTCTCTGGCTACTACAGAAATGCCAAGAGTTATGTTGTATTGCAAAGAGACAGTGAGCTTACAAAATGACTTATTCTTTCTCTTTTTTTTGAAAACAAGATGGAGAGAAACTTGTAAGCATTTGATGTTTACCGATATTCGTTCTGTATGTATATTTATAATATCAAATAAAATCACATGGAATCAACTTATTTTCCTTGTTTATATTGTATCTATTGGCTTAATTGTCAATGACATCAAAATGTTCAGGCATGTATTTTACTATTATTTTGAGAATAAAACAAACTTAAAGAAATTGTAATATTTATCATATTGAATCAACCTGTGTATTGGTATGCTTTGTTTATAGATAATTTTAAGAATATTTTGACATGATTTTTTTGGCAGTCAATTGAGTCGACTCTGTCAAAAATTTAGTTATAGATAATTTTAAGAATATTTAGAAGGTGAGCTAGCATTACTCTAGTTATAGATGTTTTGGTATGATTTTTTTGGCAGTCAATTGAGTCAACGCAGTAGGAGCTTCATCATCAAGGCCTGCTACCCTCTAGCGTTGTTGTCATTGGCTACATTTTTTTTTTTTGTCACTTTGTACTTAGATTAGAGGTTGATTTTGTACAAAGTTACACACTATTGTAATTGACATTTTGTCATATGTCAACATCTACTTTTATTTATGAGAACTGAGGAGTATATTTTGTGCAATGCAATGTAATCAGCTATATGAATATATACAAAAAATATCTATTTTCTATTTAAAATCTCTGTTTTATTTGCTCTCTATATCTCTATGCTATGGAAATGACCTTGAGTTTTTAGAAAACATAGGTTTTGTCTATTTTTCTATATTCCTCTACATTTTTTTCCAAATCCGATTTTTTCCCGATTTTTTCCCGATGATAACTGATTTTGATTGATTCAAACATCATCATTACTAAACTCTTAATTCATTCATTTATTACCATTATTTACTCTTTGATTGGTTTCCAGCATAATTGTAATCATTTATTTATAATAGACATTACTTCCTATTATTTAAAATTTGTAAAATGCTTACCATACAATCTGCTGATTGGACTGCAGATATTTCTCCTTCTCCCCCCTTTCGATTTTCTGTATTTCTTAATAATCAGATTTAGAGAATCTTTATTATATGGTTCCTTTCAGAATCTTGTCAGAATATATTCTATCTTTTATTCCTTGTTCCCTCTAACCATGTTGATCTCCCTTTTATGCTAATCGTTGCCATCTTAATATATTTTATTATCTTTAAAGACTACCTTTAAGATCATCACTGTTTTTACTCCCTTTCACATTGAGTTGTTAATCGTTGCTTTTTCTCTTTAATAATCGATGTCAACTAATTAACTTCCAATCACGACCTTAATACTGCTCTTCATAATACAATCTCTTCGTAAACAATATTTAACCGCTGCACCTTACTTTGTCTTCACCCGCTACAAGGGAATTTCGCAGCTCCTTCCAAATAGGCACGATAAGCATTAAATTGGAGAATGAGCCGATAAAGCTAGAGATTCTGCCTGTTTAAAGATTGTGGCTGAGAACATAGGTGGTGGTTAGATTAATCCCCCAAGCACTTAGCCAGCGATCCCTCTAAATATCTAGTGATTTTTTGACCAACCATTGCCTTGGAAGAAATGTAGCATGAAGCATCGCCACCTTTAAGGGAATCGCTGCCTTTAGGGAGTCTTTGTCTTAAGCATGATCGATGCCTTTATGCTGGGGCTTGTTTATTATTTAATATGGTCAGCCATTATAATTGTAATTTAGATTATATTCACTTTATTGTTTACTGTTTTATTATATTTTATATTTTGTATTTATTTATTTATATTTTATATTTGCAATATTATACTTAATAATTATAATTATAATATTATCTTTGATAATTATAATTATATTAATATATATTTTATTTATTTAGTCGTATTTCAATGCTTAGCTATTTTTATATTTTGGTGCTCTATTTCGAGGACATGACATGGGTCCGGTAATTTCTAATTTAAGGAGCAACTTAAATAATATTATTATTAAAATAAAAGTGTTTTAAACACTAATAAAATAAAAAACAATTTTTAAATAATTAGAATAAAAATAAAATAAAAAAGTATTTTTTTTAATACTTAAGGAAATTGGACTGCTGGGCTCATTTGGAGCACTACAAAAGGAGTGCACTTGGATTCTTTTACCATCTCATATGTTGTCATTACTTTTGCGAAGCAAATTTACAAGAATTTTGAATATTGTGTTCAAATTCTCATCTAAGAATGAAAACCCTTGGCTGATTGGAAATCTTGGAGGACAAAACTCTATTAGATTTTCACTACAGGATTTGGGGGAAAAGACCCTCATTTCCTTTGGGGAAATTCCATCCGGGAGTCGCATGTGAGTTGATTTTGGTCATTTTCAAATTTGGATTTATTGGTATTTGCAAGCAAATCTTGTTGTTTGTGATTTTGGAGGGCTTCATTGCTGAATTTCAGAATTATTTGTATTTGTTTCATCATCAATTCTTGCTAGATCATTAGTGCCACCTTTGGAGGAGGTCATCATAGTCATTTATTGCTGATTGAGGGTTTGATCGGACGTATTTTGGAAGATATTCATCATTATTTGTAACTGTAAATGCTGTGCCAGCCATTCAGAGGTTTATTTTCTGATTATTGTCGTCTTTATTGCTGATCACCCTTATTTAGGGCTTGCACCATCATTGTTGGGAGTTCCAAAGTGAATTTTGGGTTCATTTATCGCTGTAGCTAACATTCCAGCTATTCTTTTGGAGTGCCATCTCTTGGGAGGATGATTCAACACCATTAATTGTCGATACAGCACTATTTCAGTCATTTGGAGGTCAGATCCAGCAACATTAATTGCTGTTCCGGTCATTTCCAGCCACCTACTTTCTGTAGAGGGCATTTGGACCACCACTAGTGCTACCATCCACAAGATTCACATCATTTGGGGATTATTTGACTCAAATTAGCTGCTGCAGTACCTTTTCCAGCCCTAGATTTTGAGTGCTACACTTGGAGAAGAGCTGCCATTACCATTTCCAGTTGTTGTAGCCTCTTACAAGCCACCAAAAATGATCTTTCAGAGGTTTCAGGGCTTGAGATAGCTGTACCATCAGCATTTTGAGTCATTTCTTTATTGAGTGGAATTTATCATTGTTGCAGGTGTCAAATTGTGTTTTTAGCATGTATATCTGTCAATGTAAGTTGTTCTAGATGTTACAAATCAAGTAAAACTAATTTTAGAGGGTTACAACTAAGTTACCGGTCCGGGTTTGGGTTCGAGGGTTTGGTTCGTGGATTCAGTCACAAAAAAATTTGGGGTTGGTTTCGTCCGTACAAAAACATATAAAAATAAAAAATATATACATATTTACAATAGTAATTAAGTTTAAATTACCACACATAGCATCATATATAGTATAATAAACAAAACTACCATAAAAATAAAAAACATTAGAATGTCAATTAGTCAAACTCGAATGTCATGATATATATTATATATTAAAATTAACTACATTGCTGCATTTCTCCTTTCAGGTAAGGATTAGGGAAGATTGTCCTATTAGATGATGATATTATAGATGAAGACTTGTAGGAAAACTTAGAAACTTGGACTTGGAGAGTACATGGCAAACCAAATGAATTCAATGGAAGTTTGGGGGCAATGCCTCCAATGGGGTCGAGGGGTAGTGCCCCTCATTGGGGCCTGGGGGCAATGCCCCAGTGGGGTCCGAGGGGTAGCACCCCTCACGAGGTCTAGGGCAACGCCCTTGGCGTGCTCCTTGTTGTGATATTTGACGGAGTTGAGGGGTGGAGCCCTCACCACCAAACCCAAATTAAGACCTCCGAAACCACACAAACCTTCATGGCGTACATCATTTTGCATTCACAATAAGACCCAAATTAAGACCTTCAAAGCCACACAAACCTTCATGGCGGACATCATTTTAGGGTTAGGGGGTGATTGGACTTTTTAAAGTTTAAAGAAAGTAAAAAAAAATTAAAAAAAGTGAAAAAAATATGTTGAAACGTCCAAAGATGCCTCGGGTCCTGTAAAATACCCTCTTGGTTTCGGATGATATTATTAATCGATTTTTACATTTCGACATATGTAGACAATTTTTCAAATAGTTAACAAGAAACTCACAAGGATGTAACTCATAAGCATTTTCAGAATACAACTTTAAAGCATATTGCTAATAGAAAAATTGCATATAGAATCCACCATTACATTCACATAGAATTATGGAGTAAGGGACTGTTAAATAACAAATTGCTTTGCATTGACATGACCCCTCAACAATAATATTTTTGAGCAAAACTAATAACACAGTGGGTGGTGCAAAATCTTCCATAATATTTCTAAGCAAATGAAGGTAACAACTGTAATGTCCCCTTCCTAGCCAGTGGCTCGAGGAACAGGGTTAGCCTATTACTTCGGTTCTTGTAGGCTAATGGGATTAGGGAATCTTTTTGAGGGGTTTTAGGACTTGTCCTTGTTACTTACTATTTTTAGTGACATTTCGGGTTAGTGATGGCACACTTGTAGTTGATTTTGGTCATGGGACACTCTCGAGGGGTCATTTGGATATCTGGGCCAGGAGTTACGAAATTATTCACATTATTTAATAATATTCTATTATTAAGTGATTTAGTGATTTAATGTTATAAAGTGAAAACGACTTTATTAAAAGAATATCTTAAGTCACTTTATAAAGCATTTAAGTGAAATAAGTCACTTTATGAAATATTTAAGTGAAAAAGTCACTTTATAAAGTATTTAAGTGAAATAAGTCACTTTATAAAGTATTTAAGTGAAAAGTCACTTTGACAAATGATTTAATATTAAATCATAAGAGCTATTGAAAAGTGGTGTTGATTTTCAAGAGGATATATTTTGTTTTGACTTGTCAAAGGCTGAAATATCTAAAAGTGGTGTACTTCTCCATAAGGCAAGGGTTTGGCTCATAATTCATTATTGAAAATATATTATCATTTTGTGAGCTGCTGCTGCAAGTTTGTTTTCATGGCTGATTGAGGATGGATACCCTCTTTTAGAACAGGTTTTGTAGGCGTGCAAGACCGTCCAAGGTTCCTACTTGATTGGTCTCACTCAGGGACCGACATTTGAGCATTAATATGGAGTTTTGCTTTGAAGAATAAATAAGGTTTTGTGGTTATTCACATTTTGTTGCAGATCAGAATAAGGGTTTGAATTTTGAAATCAAATAAAGTGGATAGCAACTTCTCCAAATTTGCATGCAGGTTTCTAAATAAGAGCATTTACATTGCCTGGCACGTGGGAGGGGTTATCATTGTGTCTTCTGGACAATTTGACAGTCATTTCCAGACTGTACAGCTTTGTGTCTGCTGTAGAGAATGAAATCAGCAAATATACCAATTTTGAGTGGCATGTGTGGAGCTGGGTGCATAGGCCGTACCATCTAGGGAGGCATGTTGGCTTCCTTTTGCAGATCGGGTCACATTTGGAGCTGTTATTACATTTATATTGGGCGTCCAAGTTGCATTAACAGGCCCAGCATCATTTTATGTTGTAAATCTGCCATCCTGAAGGTTGGCATCCAAGAAGTTGTGAAAATTAAGCTGCTGGTCAAAAACCAGACTTGTGATATTTATCGCCAGCAAATGGGTATGCTTGGAATATGTTTTTAAAGCAAATAAAATAATTGGATTCTCATTAGTTTATGTATTTTAACTCTTTTTTAGCATTTCCTTTAGCATTTTCTTTTCTAGCATCAAAACCCTCAAAAACAAATAAACAAAAAAAACATAAAATCAGAAGGTCAGATTCAAACACCACAGGGGTTGTTTCAACAACGATATACTTGGACATACAATTTGCAAACATAGCAGAAATGCCAACTTAGCTCAACCCACAGGCAAAGGCAACTCTTGTAGAAGTTCCATGGTTGGTAGAGGTTAGACGAGGGATGACAGTTGACCCCTTGTTGATAATTGTTGGCGTTACAATTCGCACCTTTGGAGTGCATATTGGCAAGGGACAACTATGCACAGTTGAAATGCTCTTCAAATTAGTAGGGGAAGCTCCCTCTTTTGTTGATATACATGAAAAAGTAAATTAATCTAATTCCTATCTTTTTGACTCAGCTGGAAGAGGCACAAGGTTAAGAAAACCAATACATTACAGCTAAGGTTTTTCTCTGGTTTTGCAGATCTTAACTACAACTAAACTAATGCTTAAACTATCCTATTTCCTTAAGAGAAACAAAGCATGAGGACTTACGAGCAGGGAGTATTTGACGATAAACTTTATATCAGGATTCTCGAGGAGGAGGAACTCCTATCCAAGGTGTAGGCTGATATGAAGGTTATTGGTAACAACATCAAACGATAAACTTTATTTCTAAATTCCCTAGGAGGAACCCCTATCTGAGGTGTAGATACGAAACAAGCTTATTGGAAACAACACTTAAACGACAATCTTTATTTCTAAATTCCCAAGGAGGAGGAACCCCTATCCGAGGTGTAGATATGAAAGAAAGACTGTTAATCACAACATCAAACGATAAACTCTACTTCTAAATTCCCAAGGAGGAGGAACCCCTATCCGAGGTGTAGATATGAAACAAAGCTTATCAATCACAACAAGAATAAAATTGGGACAACAAATTGCATAACAAGACACACACACAATGAATGATCAAACCAACATTATATTTAACTAAGTGAATAGATACAAAATAGAAATATTGCACAACAAGGTGGGCACAACAATTTGTTATTGCAGCAAAAGTTAAAATACAAATGAGCAAGGGTGCTCTTATTTATAGAACTTGGAAGCAGAACTGGAGTTTTAATATTATTTTAAGTTGAGTTCAAAAACTCCACTTTTATGGGGCGACCCACTCACTTGAGTTCAAATAGTCAAACTTTGACTTTAGGCTCCTTTACTCTAGACAAAAATTTCCTTGAAAATTTCATTTGCAAACCTCATTAGAGGCTATGTTCGATCACTGATTCTGATTGACTGATGCATCCAAAAGACTGGCTGACAGTTTCATTGAAGAGGAGGATCAAAATTGACAAGAAACTCCTTGAGGTTGCAAACCCTAATTTTGACTTCTAAGGCTTCAAAGTTCAAGGCGCCTCTGGCCTCCAGGGATGCTTTTCTTACCAGATTTGGTCAATTTTCTTGCATTTTTATCATTTTACACTTGATTTTCATCATCCTTTAGACTGCAACTTCCGGTGCTCAACAAAACTTCAGAGCTGGTTGACAGGTTCATTGCGGAGTTGGTTCAATTCCGAACAAGATCTTCTCGAGAGCACTTTTCCTAAAAACATCATTTGGTAGGTCAAAATGAAGGGTGCCCTTGGCTAGCAAGGGTGCTTTTTCTCCTAGAGTTGGCCATTTTCCAAACTGGCTAATAATCCATTGAAACTTCGGCTCCAGGTTGCTGACAAGTTGAGTGACCCGGTTGAGATATACAATGGAAAGTTGGAAGCGTCATGGATAGGATGAGTATCTGAGATAACCCAAACAACTTCATTTGAGGGTCCAAAACCTTGGGCGCCCTTGGCCTCTAGGGGCGCTTTTGCTCTTTTCTAACATTTTTGACCATGATAAAACCTCATGTTTGACTCCTGATTCCGACAATTCAACAACTCAGATTAACTTGCTGACAGATTCAGTGCGAAGCCTGATCAAGTTTGAGACAAACATCCTGGGTATCATTTGGTTAGAAACTTTCATCTAGTACCTCAAAAAGTTGGGCTCCCCTGGCTAGCAGGGGCACTTTTTGCTCCAGTGTTAGTCAGATTTTCATCTCGCTTGTTTCTTGTTCAATCTTCAGTTTCAGGTGCTAGACAGATCTCCCAGACTGGTTGGTAGGCTCATCATGAAGCTAACAATGTTTCGGAGAAGTACTCTTGGAAGTGACAAATCTCAAGAAGGTAATCTGGGCCTCTGAAATCTAGGGCGCCCCTGGCCTCCAGGGGCTCTTTTATCTCCAGAGTTAGAAACTTTTTGATGATTTTCACCTTGACGAAAATCCCCTCTAAGACGAAGCATTATTTTAAACATATCTCATCATAGAATCTTCATTGGAGCATTTTAAGCTTAGATTTCAACACTTGGTATCTAGCCATCTACCATTGAGGACCTCAGAGGTCCTAACTTTTATCCTAAAAAAGTGAAAACAACCCACCAGACTTAAACTAACTTTTAACTGAATTTGACTTCACCATTGTGACCGTGAAGTGAAATAAGCCAATCAAATTAATTTTTAGTCAATTTTGACAAGATTCAATTTTTAGGGTTTTTTGCCTAAAAATAGGGGTCCAGAAACCCTAATTTTCAAAATTTTCAAATTTTACTAGTATCTTCTTGACATCAAACTGACTAAAAGCCCATTCTTGATTTTCCCAAAAATTGACTTTTGATGACATTTTAACAGGATTTAGACCATTTTAAGCAAAATGCCTTAATGAAGCAATTTTTTTTTGGTTTGTGTACAACACTAATCATGGCTCAACATGTATGTGTTTGCACAACAGTGTCCAAATGCCTCTTCCAACAGCCCATGACCTCACTGTCAACTCGGAATAATACTTTTCCCATGCATTTTACACTTTACAGCTCCCACATGTGCCTTGTTTGTAGACAGAGACCAGGTATAAAGGCAGCGACTAACACTAATTGAGCAATGATGGCAGAATAACAATCCCAAATCCTCGTTCAATGCTCACGATCCTCAACTCAAACCCATTATTTCATGAAATGTAGCAATGCCCTCTTAGCAATGGAGTAATACTTGGCGTAGGAGAGATATGGACAGCCACGACTTCCTTGAATGCAAATACCCAATTTGAATTATGGATACAAATATATATATTCAACCATCAACTTGGACGCCACAATCTGAGTCGGCTAGTAATATCATCTACAATGCATGTTGTCCAACTTGCCTGTAAAAACCTTTGATAATTTGTCTTGCTTGGAAAGTCTTCACAAATTATCCAATCTTTCAAATCAATCTTTGAAGCACAAATGTGAGTCTTGTATGACTTTGCCTATAAGAGGGTTTGGGTTTTCGTCCAAACCTCTAATCCTAGAACTCGAGGGTTTCCATCCTCAAGCCTCTTGCAAGCTAAGCTCTCCGAATTCTAGACAATCTCCAAAAGATATCAATTCCAATTCATGTCAAATGATTTTCCTTCATCTCCTTTTTAAAGGCTTAGCTCAACTTCTAGAAGATTCCCTTTAAATTTCTGCCAAAATATATTAGCACTTTAATATAAAGTGACTATTAAAATGTCTTTTAAATATTCCTTGGCATCACTTTATTTCACCTCATTAATCTAATTATTTAATATTACCTTTTTTTGATGCACTTTTTGCTAGGCAACACTAAATAATTAAATTAATTATTTTCCGTAAGCCAAGTTGGAAAACAGTGACATTACAGTCCTCCCTTCTCGGAGATTGCTTGCCCCCAAGCAATCCGTACCTGAGTGCCATGGTCAAATACCAGGATCCCAAATGAACTTGCAGTATCCTTTGCCATGCTTCCACTGCACTACTTTGATACAACCAAAATCTGCAATTCTTTCTTCCTGTAGTCTAACATAACCGCCATCCTGATGAACCATGTTGCAATACTTGCAAGAGCTGAATTCCTTCTCTATAAAATAGAACTTCTCATACCAAAGTGTCTCAATGCAGACGTTACTTGCAACCCCATCAAACATGATTGTGGGCATTAGAGAGATCAACATATAAGCATTATACTCAAAACAATTCATTACGAACTCCCATGGGTGAACTTTGCCTGGATCCCATATTTTGTGATTGTCACCATCTGTGTCTCTTGGATCAGGGTGTGTATTCAACTTCAACACAAAAGGTGAATTATGCAAGGATAACTCATCATGAGCATGCATCACTTGAGTTTGTGCCCCTGACAACAACCTTGCCAAATCCGCTACGAGCTCTTGAAAATTAATATTCTTTGCTAACTACTAAATAATTGAACGGTGAATTTGACCAACTTCCATAACATGTTTTGCATAGATAAAATCCTAACTGAAGTTGGTCACACAAACAACTGCTATTCCAGCATTTGCTATTGCTCGACACACCATAGGGACAACATCTAAAATCACCAAATCAGCCTTAGTTGATTTTAACCACTCCACTTCTGTAGTTATTATTGAGGCATTCTTCCAATGGTTTTGGAACTCCATCTCATAAGCCTCTTGAGTGGAATCATTCTTTTCATACACAACTCATGAAGAGTTAGATCAGGATCAATGGAATTTTTTTCCAACACTAAATCTTCATCACGAATAGGTGCCAACACACCCAGATCATCTTGAGCATCAACACTAGGATAAGACGTGGAATCATCATCATGTATGCTATCAATATGACTGTCATGTGTACCAGTGTGGTGAGCCTCATAGGATGGCTCTAATGTTGTATTAAAGACTGCCATTTTGTCCACTTCATTGCACATCCAAAATCAGCTACTAATCCAAATTTTCTTTGCAATTGTTTTGAATTGATGATAGGACAGTATTATACTCAAAGAATCATCATAATTGTCCATACCTTCAACAACTACCAAATCAGTGTGCCCTTCAACCTCATTGTTGTTATGAAGACTCATGTGCCTCTCACTTGTGGATGCATGGAGTGATTCTTCTTTGTCCATATCATCCTGCTAAAGTGAACTCATGAGCATGGCTTCATCTTCTTTAGGGTCTCCACATGTATGACTAGGTGTCCAAACACCTTGACATGTGAAACAATGTTGTTCTCTCCTCAATTGATTTTTGCTCTTCCTAGGTTCACCTGTCGGCTGCAAATCATGAGGAAGAAATTCTTCTTTCTTTCCTTCCTTCTTTGCCTTTTTTCTCTATACTGGTAAAATTATTTACCTCATTCTCTGCTTTCCTTTCTTCTGCAAAAGGAGTTTCTAATATTTCAAGATGTTCTAACAATGTTGTTACATTCTTCTGATATTCTCGAAAGACTTGCAAAAATTCTGTCATGAGTTCCTAATTTGTCTTCATTTTTCACATTGAAACTAACCGACAATGAGCTGCAACTGATATAAATGAGTGCTGGACTCAACACAACTAACTGAAATTAACTACATTGTTAACCTCTTAGGTTGGCAGCATGCATAGCTCTGATACCATTGTAAAATCCCCTCTTGGTTTCAAACGATACTTTTAATCGATTTTTATAGTTTGACATATGTAGACATTTTGTCAAACAGTTAACAGGAAACTCACAAGGATGTAACTCAAAAGCATTTTCAGAATACAACTTCTTTAAAGCATATTTTTGATAGAAAAATTGCATATAGAATCTACCATTACATTCACATAGAAATCTGGATATTGGGTGGCGTAGAATCTTCAATTACTATATTTATGAGAAAATGAAGGTAACAATGATATACTCAGACTTACAGTTTACAAACATAATAGAAAATGCCAACTTAACTTGACCCACAGGCAAAGGTAGCTCTTGTAGAAGTTCCACGGTTGCAAGAGGTTAGACAAGGGATGGCGAATAGTATAGACAATTGACCCCTTGTTGATAATCATGCTTAACATGTATGTGTATGCACAACAGTGTCCAAATGCTTCTTTCCAAAAGCCCACGACCTCACTGTCAACTCCAGATACCACTTTTGCCAGGAGGTTTACACCCTACAGCTCCAATGTGTGCCTTGATTGTAGACAGAGACCAGGTATAAGGGCAACGACTAACACTAACTAAGCAGCGATGGCAGAATAACAGTCCCACGTTCTCCTTCAATGCTCACAACCCTCAACTCAGAGCCACGATTTCATGAAATGTAGCAACACTCTCTTAGCAATGGAGTAATACTTGGCGCAAGAGAGATATGGACAACCACGGCTTCCTTGAATGCGAATACCTAGTCTGAAATATGGATACCAATATATATTCAATCAACAACTTGGATGGCATAATCTGAGTTGACTAGCAATATCATGTACAATGCATGTCGTCCAACCTGCCTATGAAAACCTCTGATAATTTGTCTTTCCTGGCAAGACTTCACAAATTATCCAATCACTCAAATCATTTGTTGAAGCACAAATGTGAATCCTGTATGAATTTGCCTGTAAGAGGGTTTGGGTTTTCGTTCAAACCTCTGATCTTGGAACTTGAGGGTTTCCGTCCTCAAGCCTCCTGCAAGCTAAGCTCTCCGAATTTTGGACAATTTCCAAAAGATATTAATTCCAATTCATGTCAAATGATTTTCCTTCATCCCTTTTTAAAGGCTTAGCTCAACTTGTAGAAGATTCCCTTTAAATTTCTTGCCAAAACATATTAGCACTTTAATATAAAATGACTTTGTTAAAATGTCTTTTAAATATTCCTTGGCATCACTTTATTTCACCTGATTAATCTAATTATTTAATATTACCTTATTTAATCCACTTTTTGCCAAGCAACATTAAATAATTAAATTAATTATTCTCCATAAGGCGAGTTGGAAAACGGGGACATTACAGGTCTGCTTGGGTTTGGCAGGCTTGGTTAATTGATGACGGTTGACCTGCAAATCCTCTTCCTCCTTCCTCCCTTTTCCTCTTGTTTTTTCCTTGTTGCAAATGCAAATTGAAATGGACTTAAGGTTTAGGGTTTGCACTTTGCTGGGGGAGCTTGGTGGGTATCCTTTTAACTATTAGGTTTTGTTTTTGGATATTTCATTTGTTAATTTTTTTTTTGAAAAAGTATTCAAGTCTATAGGGATGTCCTTACATCTCAGAACTGTTTAAGGATATCCTGATGTTCTTTGTACATTTCTAATATGGGGAACGCCTCCTGATACATCCTCAAATGACAAGGATGTGCCCACTTTTTTTAGCATTTGAAGGGGACATGAAGGGCACATTTCATTCCGGTCTCTTGGTTCCTAGGATATGCCAGCCCCTTGGTTCTTGGGATGTCCTAGCCAGCTTCCAGGCCTTGAAGATGCATCCCCATGGAAGAGTGAGAGGAATAGTTTTAAGATGATGTAGACATCAATTCCACTTGATAGGGAAAGTGGAAAGATAGCACAAAGCAATAAGCATAAAGATGGAATGTGATATTTTTATATGATCGGTATCCATTGAACAACTCTGGCTAATATTTGGTTTGGGTGTGTGGAGTTATTTTGGATGGGAGATTAGTTTCCTTTTCAAAGTTATCATGGCTCTTTCATCTGATTCACATGCAACGTTTTCTGGGGCTCTGATCTTTTTGTATTTTATTGAGAAATTTTCTTCAACAGTTCATTTCTGACTAGAAACTGACTTCTAGTATTAGATGTAATGGAGATTTGTAAATTTGTAATTCTGATATTGCATCAGAGATTTGTTTTCTCCAAGAATTCTTTGGTGTTTTATTTTAATCTTGTGAATTGTTATGAAACAGGTTCGAGTTGGTCTTCTCCCCTTGGAGTTTATTCTAGGTTTGTCATACTTGTTCATTTACTCACCAAATACCATTGGAATAGGCTCTGATTTTCAGATGATAAAGTGTTTTTTTGTGGTATTTGTCACTAAAATCAATATCAGTGCAAGGGATGTACATATCCTGCATGTATAATATAGCTGCCTTAGGTTTAAATCAGACACATAGGTGGTCTGTTATCAAACATGTTTTTGGCTAGTACAAGTAAATTGTAAGTATGTTACTCTTATTGCAGGTCAGTTATGGAGAGATTATCCTTCTATGGTGGCAGCTCTTAAAGCAACAGTTATGTTTGATCAAATATCACATAACTATTCTGACATCCAATTTGAGGATCTTGAGCTATTCAGACTTCGACTGACAAAATACTCTGAGGTATAGAATTAACTTTTTCTGTTCAATCTATTAGGGGCTTACAATTAGCAGCAAAAATCCTTTTCTGAACCTTATCTATTATGACGATTTCTACAAGTTCCTTATCATATTCTTTGTTATGTTCATCATCTGTAATTAAGAATGTCACTCACATTAAGCATGATCTACCCAAGGCCATTGAGGAATCTAGAAGGACCCACCTATTGTTAAAAGAAATCAACCTCCTCACTCCTCTATTGTTAGTGCCAAAATTGAATAAAGCCAACATATCAAAAAAATATCGTCTGATTGCAATGTGTAACATGGCATATAAAATCATCTCTAAAATCATTGCTCTCAGATTTCAAAATTTCTGCCAAACATTATTTCCTCTCCACAATCTTGATTTTTTCTAGGTGGCATATCTTTGACAATATCAGAACTGTCCAACAGCATATCCATTCTCTCCCTACTCAATAAAGGCTGGGCTTAGTAATCACATTAGAGATCTCCAAAGCCTTTGATGGATGCAACTCAAATTTAATTACAAATACTATCAACAAGTTAGGATTCAATGCTCACATCATCCAATCAATTGTTTCTTGTCTTCAAGCACCAACATCCTAGAATTTTATGAATGGTCAGCACTCCAACGGCCAACCCTTTCACTCAACCTATGGCCTAAGCCATTGGATCCCAAGTCCGTATTTGTTTTGTTAGCATTTTAATTTATGTCTTGTGAAACAATATAAAATGGAATAGTAGACATGGTTGAACCATTCTTCAAACTGGAAAGGGAAGCTCTCTAAGATCTCACTAAACCTAAACTAACCTTAGGCTAAAATTTATGGACTGATTTTACAAGTATACACACTATACAAGATTTTAGTGGGGGTGGAGTACAAGGGGTTTGCATAAATGATAGTCACTAAATGCCTATGTTTTTGCACCAGCTGCATGTGCCAGACTGCTAACAGTCAAATCTTATCAACAAGATTATCAGATTTTTAAGGAAAACAAATAATTCAAACAGAAATGAACACAACTTCTTACTAGCTAAAACAGAGACCAGTATTTCATTGCAAACAAAGATTTGACGGGAAAACAAATGAATGCTTAGTAACTAGACTAAAACAGAGGCCAATAAATCTACATCTATCGGAAAGAATTAAATATTTGAACATCATACAATTTGAACAAGTAAATAATTAAATTCATTCTAAGCTACAATTTAAACAAACACACTTTGCCAATACATGGCTTGACTAGATGAAATTACAAACATAAGTTTCCCAACCACTTAAGCTGAATAATAGTTTATGTTGCAAAGGCTATAATGCCCCCTTTTTCCGAGTGATCATCTATAGGGCTATCTAGCCTATTTTATTCCCATAGGCTATGATCAAGCATTATAAAGGAATAAAATAAAATAAATTATTTATAAAGTTGTCCAAATAAATTAAATTATAAGGATAGCTTTATTTTTAATTAATTTAATTAAAGTGACTTAAATAGAAATAATAATAAATATTATAAAGTCACTTTATTAAATAAAGTGTTCTTCTAGAAGCCTTGAGGAGGTTAAATTAGATTCTTCTAGAAGACTCAGCTGAACCTTTTAAAAGAGATGAGAGCAAGTCATTTGACAACTTGGTTTTCATATTTCTATTAGAGAATTTTGGAGAGCTTGTGTTTGCAGGTTCAACATGCCCTAGGACGAAAACCCTTGGGTAGATTGGTTGTTTGGATGAAAGCCCATTCAGCCTATTTCATTTCAGAATTCATACTCGAGCTTATTTGATCAATTTATGGAGGATTGGAGCTACAAAGAATAAATTGTTGCAGGTTGACAATTTTAGAAATATGTTAAGTCTTCATGGAAGACAATTTTTTGAATTTATGAGGATCAAAGCAATGGACGCCTTGGTTTGAATTTTATATAAGTTGGGCGAAGGTTTTTGAGGGACAATTCATATTATTGGGCTTGATTTTGGTGGCTAGGGTTTCTGTTGCAGCTTATATTAATATTTTCTACCATATGGGGCGATTATAGAGAAGCATAGCTTGGCAATTTATGGTGCTATGTAAAAACCCCTCTTAATTCCAATGATAGTTTTGCGATGTTCCAGTTTGACACATTCATTTTGTCAAACATATTGCTTGTTGTTTGTTTGAATGTTCAGTAGATAGGGTTTGCCAATAATATGAAATAACTATAACCAGCAATAACAGCATGAAAAAGCAGTACATAAGTAAACTTAATGCATTCCAATGAAACTGAGCACTTTTTCAATACATTTCTGAGCAAATAGAATGCAGCAATACCAATGGACTGTCATGCAAATTCCATGTTATATAGTATACAGTCTGAAACTCCTTACAATGATAGAACTATTGATCAATACAGTCTGCTAACAGAAAATAACCAATCATGGAAACACATTACAAGGTCTAGATTTATGATTTGTGAAGGATTGCTGGCATACACACAACAATACCGAATCACAGTATTACAAAACAGTGATATGAATATTTATGTTGCCCAGAAATACTTGAAACAAGTGCACAACACCCAGAAATGGTTAGCAGCCCCTGTAGGGATCACACAACCAGCAATATGAGCGCCCAACAACAGCAATATTCATGTCTCAGTGAAACCCATGGCTGGAACTGAATATTATCAGCTTGTTGAGGGTTATTCCTTTGAATGCAACTAGACCGAGCTATAGCACACACACCCAACACTCCCAACTCGCCAATGAAAGATGTCATGGGAGGTTTGAAGCTTGCAAATAGCTACAGGAAAACCCACGGCCCCCTCAAAAGCTTCCACGAGTAGCATTCAATGCAATATCATTAGCAAATGAAACCCACGACTTAGCAATGACAGCCATAACACACAACAGATGGAAAACTACAACGCCTAGATTGAAGAAGCTCTCACGCCAAACATAGAGTCAAATCTGCAATAACATTCATCAGCTGTTATTTGAGGGAGTACCAAGGAGGACAGTAGGATGGTGGTGAAGGGTTTGCAGATTATCTGAGGGAGTACCAATCATTGGGAGAGGAGTTTCATGCAACTATGCCCTTAGCAGATTTTTGTTAGGTTAAGTATGGGAATAGGCCCAGAGGAGACAGGGGGCATGGGTCTAATAAGGAGTTGCAACATAGAGAGGGCAAGTTGTCTATCCCTAGTTTTGATGGTTCCAATAAGTGCACTCCACGTTCATGGGTGCAGAAATTAGATACATACTTTTAACTCAATCCCATGCTAGAAATTGAAGCTACTAAGCACGCCACATTGCATCTAGATGGATAAGTGTTGGTGTTTCAATTCGCACCTCTGGAATGCGGATTAGAAACGGACAACTATGCATAGTTAGACTGCTCTTCAAATTAGGAGGGGAAGCTCCCTCTTCGCTGGTTATGCTTAAAAAGAAATACTAAACTATTGTCAATCTTTTTATTTCTCAGCTAAGAGCACAAGGTTATAAAACTCTTTGCGTCGAAGTTGAGGTTTTCTCTTTTCCAAAACTTCAACTACAACTAGGCCTAAACTAAAGACGCTTCTGACAACTCAAGTAAACTCAGAGCTTGAGAATCAAAAGTAAA